>JACEFZ010026357.1:0-20000 GCA_014155875.1 Cepaea nemoralis | reverse complement strand
CAGACATTTTGAATGCTGACATGCGCCCTTAATTGTGCACATGCGTCTGTTCGTTCATGTATGTGTATATGTGTGTTTGTGTACGTATATGTACGTATCCTCACTTTCTTACTCCCCCCACCTCGTCCTATACTCCCAAACCGAGACCCTCCCTTTCCTCTCATCATCTCCAATTAGCTTCTATTTTCACATCCAATTCCAGAACAGCTGTTCACCTGACAACAGAAAGCAGCCCGTCCACTCGGTGGACACTTGTTGTCAGGAGCTGTCGCCTCCTTGCATCTGAGGACCACGTCTCCGGCTGACAGTGGAGTGAGAAGTGCCCTCTCTGAATCTAAAGGAGCATTCTTCAGGCTGAAGGGAGCGTCCAGAAAAGGTCTGAGCGCTGTCCAGTTGACGATTGAGGGGAAAGGTATTTTTGAGGTGAGAAAGAAAAACGTGGCCTTTAACTCGTTGCTTGCTGGACAGTTAATACTGTAACCCTTTCTGGTGTGGCTATTACTTTCATTACTTAGCATTGTAAATAATTGATTTCATTGTACATAATTATCGCTACTGTTTTCCATTATAAAAAAAACGATCTGCTTCCAGCTACGGCTTATTTTGAACCCTCGAAACGATATGTCGGGGCATTGGGAAACTGCGATCACTAACCCCTAAACGACAGACGTCGGCGAGCCGGAACGAGGGCAACGGTATAATACAAGCATGCAGATATCTATCAATGAAGACATGAAAACACGAATAAATGGCTGTTTTTACCAGGCTTGTGGTTTTTACCATCCACTATACGGAAAGTAGGAAGTTAAAGTAAAGAACCCTTCAATCCCGCTTGGGGTGTATAAAGCATATGGTGCTTGCATCCATATTTTTATAGATCAGTCAGCACTGGAAGTATCATATGGTGATTATCACAGCGGCCGTCCTAACCGCCTAAGAAATTTGCGGGTACATGTCTTAAGGCTGGGTAAACGTGGCCGCTCAGGTCAATTTGAAAAAAAAAAAAAAAAATCAACCTGGGTGCTGAATTGCGCAAAAGACCAGAACAATCTATACCGCACTATGAACCACCAAATCTATAAACAACGGCACTGAGGCTGGTTAAACGAGGTGGAAAGTTTTTTTTTTCTACAGATCGTATCGGATCGGATCGGTGCGAATTCGAACTTACTGGGCCGGCAGGCAAGCGTGCTCCCTGGGTATATGGTGCTGACCCATATTTCCATAGACCAAACGGCACTCGATGGGTGATGTAGTCATATCTCGCTGGACGCCTTTACTTTCCAAGGCAAATACTGGTACCCATTTCAGGCTGGACCGACCTGGGAGGTCAGATCAAGTTTTAAAATAAAAACCCCGTCTCACGACGATGATTCGAAAACTTTGATCTCGAGTGTAGTGATGATGATGATGGTGGTGATCATGATGATGGTGGTGGTGATGACAATAATGGAGGTTTTGGTGGTAATGATGACAATGCCAGACTACTGATGTTCACTTGTCACCTTTCCGAAGAACAACTAGCTAGCCCAAGCACTGCTGGCTTACCGTTGAGGGGCAAGAACATCCCTTACGCACCAGAAGTAATTTATTTGAGTCAAAGCCACTATAATCAGAAATTTAAAAAAAAATTAACTGTAAAGATAAAAAACAAGAATTTTTTTTTTTTTCGTTTGCTAATTTTGAACTCATATGTACTTCATACTGGACTACTTTTTACGTGCGGAATATCTATCTCTATTACCAATAGCTATCACTATTACCAATGTCCCTTGCCATCTCCGAACCCCCGGAGACCCCTCCGAATTTTGAGGTACTTGTAATTTACGTCCCCAAATCAAGGACAAGAAGTCAACATTTTAGTTCAACTGATAGGTTTAAGGGTTGAACTCACTACCTGAGCATCAACTGACCGGAAGCTTAAGAGCTTATCATTTCTGCCAAGCTGACCTCCATTCGAACACAAAAATCACCGAGCAAGCAGTAACCGTTCAAGCTACTGCACCACCACGGCTTCTATCAGTGCAGATATACATGGAATTAGAGAGAGCAGCACAAGATGGGCAGCTATGGAGGGGATTGCACGAGAAGCTGCACGGTCAGCCCAGAGACTGACATAGTTGATGATGATGATAATGGCGATGATGATCTTGATAATGGTGACGATGATATTAATGATGCTGATAATGATGGTGATGATATTGATTATGGTGAGGATGATATTCATGATGATGATGATGGTGGTGGTGATATTGATGATGATGATGATGATGGTGATGATGCTACTGAAGATGATGGTGATGATGATGAATATGATGGTGATGATGCTACTGAGGATTATGGTGGCGATGATATTGATAATGATGATACTGATGATGATGTTGATGATGATGATGTTGATGATGATGATGATGATGGTGATGATGATGATGATGATGATGATGATGGTGATGGATGATGATGATGATGATGATGATGATGATGATGATGATGATGATGATGAGGATGATGATGATTAATAATGTTGATAATGATAATAATGATGATGATTGCGATGATAATGACTGTCGGATCTGAGCAATAACAGTTATGCTTTAAAAGAGCCTGGAGAGTGCTGGTTTGATGTCGAACACGTCGGCGATCAATGCCTGACACTTATCTCAGGGCCTAATCCACTCTCAGGTACTAACTGTCAACAGAAGAAAGCGAAGGCGGTGACGTATGCCAGGGAAGCTGTCCAGGGGGCTCACTCTGAGTGATCCCTCCTTCAAAGACTTGTCAGGTTTGGCATTTGATGCATCTCTTTGATGAGGGCACATAACTTGTTTAGAGGCGGAGTGGCTTGGAATTTGCCACGTCTGCCTCTGGATCTTCAAAACTGGTTCGTCTCTTGGTGTGCACCATGTAGATTCATTTTTCGTAAAATAAGAAAGGGGTGTATATTTCCACTGATCTCACTTGAACATCATCATCGTCAGCATTGTCATCAATATTATCATCATGGTTATCATTATCACCGTCTTCATTATCATCAACATCATCATCACCATCATTGTTGGCATCTCAATATCACCATCAACATTATCATCATCACCATCCTCATCATCAACAACATCATCATTATTATCTTTATTATAATTTACCGCCCCGCTCACCAAACCCGACACACCACATTGTGACAACGGCTTCAGTCGGAGGAGCGCAATTGGGAGGCTACAAACCATACACTAGTGCGAGGAAATGCAACCTAAAGACTAAATGTCATGGTAGGGCAGACCAGACCCTAAGCCTTGGTCGGCAACTGGTCTAGACTGGAACCTCCGATAGGCGAACAATTAAAGTATTTCTTTGCTGATACGGTAGCTTCTGCCGCTTGTCTTGTTTCAGACATGCTGGTGTTACCTTTCCTCTAGAGCACCCTCTGTGGCGACGGGGTTACGGACGCAATCCGTAATACCGCATACGGCGTTCGGATCACAGGTGCCAGCGATTTGACAACAGACCGCCTTGTGTTAGTTTTCAAACAATGGTATGTGTGCCGGTCGTTCAGAAAGCAATGACAAACTACTGAACGTACACTTGCCAAGAAATTACAAATAGGAAAAAATGCTGTGGTTGATTGTAACGTCCTGTAAAGGATATGCAAATAACTTGCCTCTGGAGTAAACTAGGCAGGCCGAGAGAGGCAATCATGCTGCATGAGCAATACATGGTCTCTAAATTCAGCCCAGGCTTTGTACTACGGAGAGGTATAACTTCATTTTACACACTATCGGCAAGGTGCCAGTCAATAAGAATTCATTACGCCCGTCTCGGGATCTCCCAAAGTGGCTCAAGTCCCGGTCTGACTGCAAACAGAAACAGCAAACACTCAACAACAACAACAAAACAAACAAAAAAACACCAAAAAAAACAACAACAAAACAACAACAACAAACAAACAAACAGAGGAAGACAGAAGTCGCACTAAATTAACTATCTTAAAGCATGATAGAATTATGTAAACATATACAAAACCAGCGAAGACATATAATGAAGTGAAATGTGAGATGCTTAACACGGCGCCAGACCGATACGGAAACAGGAAGAAAGCAGACAGAAGCCGCGATTTACAGACATACAGCAGGAAATTCTGTGTGGGCAGAACAAGGGATAAGCACGGTTGTTTTCTTATCATTTCTGTCTTGCTTGTTGTTGTCTTGGTTTCTTTGTGCTGATGAAGACCTTTCGCCGCAACGTCATCGTGGGTGTGAATGTGTTTTTGTAATGATGATTATCTGGACTTTTGGGGTGTAAACTATTTATCTCCCTTTGTGTTTTGGATTGTAGTCTGTTGACATTTAAATATCCAGTACCCGTAGATTACCAGACTACTCTTGGTCGCTGCATACCAAGCTTGATTCTTGGCTTGGAGAGGGGAGGGGAACCCTGCAACACATTCCCATGGAGACGGTATTTTAGTACTCTTGTTTCCAGACAAGCCTTTACACCAAACTCACTTCAATTGGTTGGTCGAGTGACTGGTTGGTTGTATTGGTTGATTGATGAATTGGTTCTTTGATTGATTAGTTGATTCTTTGGTTAGTTGATTGATTAGTTGATTGATTTGTTAATTGATTGATTGGTTGGTTGGTTGTTTAGTTGGTTGGTTGAGTGGTTGTTTGGTTAGGTGGTTGGTTGATTTATTGGTTGGTTGTTGTTTGGTTGGGTGCTTGGTTGATTGGTTGGTTGGTTGAGTGTAGATCCTTTAGTAACCACAATGTTAGCTCTTATGGTCAAGGCGTTGGCGTTTAGATCGTCAAAACACTACACATATTTGCATACACCTATCAAAATCAGCCCTGAAAATAGAGGGATGTGCCAGACCAGTACTAGAGCTGCACGTCTGCGGATACACATTAGAATGTGACCAGAACATGGTTCAACACAGCAAAGACTGACAGGGGCTAGATGATGGTTTGGGATGTTACCTCCACGGGCTTCAGGTGGTTCCTTGTTACAAAACTTCAGACCATGCCCATAAGGGAAATCCTCCCCTGATTGAGGCAAGCTCTTTTCAGGACCCAAACGACATGAACGGCAAAGCATCGAATTTTAGAGTTAAAACTGGAGGTCGGCATGGCCGTATGGATAAGAGAGCTTGTTGTTAAAACTTCTGGTGTGCTGATTCAGAGGTAGCGGGTTCAACACGTAAACCGGTCAGTTGGACTAAAATGTTGACAATTACAAGTACCTAAGAATTCGGTGTGGGTTGGTCTGTTGCCGAGGGACACTGATAATCAATCAATCAATCATGTGCCATGCCGGAAGGCGTGGGCGGTCATGACTCGCCATTTCACTCGATCACCAGCGTCGTGGATCAGCTCAGTGTTCCTGTCTCGTCCATGCCATGTGGCCAAGCCATCCAGGTATTTTCCTCTCGGTCTTCCTCTTGGTCTGTTCCCTTCCATCTTGCCAGTAATCACTAAGTTCTCCAATCCATTTCTTCTCATAACATGTCCAAAAAATGTTGACTGTCTACGTCTAATTTCTCTAATCAATTTACGATTTTCATTTGTCTCCTGTAGTACTGGGTCATTCGTTTTTCTGTCTGTCCATGGTATTCTTTGCATTTTCCTCAGAAACCACATTTCTGCAGCCATCAGATGTTTTTCAGCTTGACTGCTCATTGTCCAAGTTTCACATCCATACAAAAGAACAGGCTCTATGTATCCCTCAACACTCTTTTTCTCGTTTCAATTGACATCTTTTTTTGGTCAGAATGTTTTTCATCTTGCTAAATGCTACTTTCGACATGGCGATTCTTGTTCTAATCTCTTCAAGGCATCTCCCATCAAATGTTATGACTGTTCCGAGATAATTGTACCGATTCACTTGTTGAAGAATATTCCCATGTACTTGTATATTACAATTTGGTACTTCGTTCTTCCTAGTGACGACCATAACCTGTGTCTTCTTACAATTTAATTCCAACCCTCGCTGCTCACTGTGTACAACAACCGCGTCTACTAATTGTTGTAGATTGTGTATTATCTGCAATCAACACTATATCATCTGCATATCTAACGCTATTGATGTTTCGTCCTCCAATGCTGATTCCATTTATATCTTCTACATTTCTTAAAATATTTTCACTGTATAGGGAAAAAAGTTCTGGAGACATTACACATCCCTACCTAACACCTCTCTTAATAGGTTCATATTGTCCCACTTCATTATCGATCCTTATGGCAGCTTGTTGTTTCCAATATATGTTTTTTATAAGTCTAATGTCTTTCCCATCAATTTGTAGACCTGCAAGCATATCTACCATGTTGACATGTCTAACTCTATCAAAAGCCTTTGTGTAGTCAATAAAGCAAAGATGTATATCCTTGTTTACTTCTATAGCACGTTCAATAACTGTTTGCAGCATGTACACAGCATTTACTGTACCCTTTCCTTCTACAAACCCACATTGTTCTTCCCCTATTTCAGGTTGTATTTTCTTCCTCACTCTTTGCATGATAATTCGTAACAAAATCTTTGTGATGTGACTCATTATACTAATTGTTCTATGTTGATCACATTCCAAGGCTCCTGATTTCTTTGGGATTGCAATAAATACAGAATTACATAATTCAGAAGGTATATCTCCAGTATCATATAATGTGTTCAGCAGTCTGGTGACTTGCTCTAGTCCAAATTCTTCTAAAGCTTTAATCACAGTGATTTAATCACACTGATAAAGGGGAAATATAATCCACGTACAAAAAAAAATCAGCCCAGTGAACTGTAAGTGGTAGCACGTGTATAGAATACTCTTGAGTTTAAAGCGAGCGAACAAATAAAGAGACAAATTAAAACTCAATCTTCCAGACACATCACAACTAACCAAACATTATCATCTAGTGTAAAGCCGATAAGCGCGGGGAGTCAGGGTTCGCCATCTCAGACCATCACCAGTCTTGGATCAGGTCTGTGTATCTATCCTGATTATGCCTTGTGGCCAAGCCATCCAGATAATTCTCTCTCTGCCTTCCCCTTGCTTTGTTCCCTTCAATCTTACCAGTTGCCACTAAGTTTTCAAGTTCCTTTCTCCTCATAACATGCACAGGAAAATCTCTACTGTCTTTGTCTAATTTCTCGAATCAATTTACGGTTTTCAATTATTTTGGTGTCTTGTAGGAACTAACCAGCATGTTAGTCATTGCATTCACATAGCTTTCTTCTCCTTCTGCCCTATATCCCTCTTTTGGGCATAGGCGCTCCATCAACTCACTCAAAGTAGACCTACCTTTTGCAATCTCCTACAACTCCGCCCCATATTATTAGTCTCTATTTTTCTTCTCCGTTTATTTGTTGGTCTCCCTCTATGTCGTACGCCCTCTAGGCTCAAGAAAAAGGACTAAATATTAGATGAGTGACAGGCAGCCCTTGTGTTGGAGAGACCAAATATTAGATTAGCGACAGCCGTTGAGTAGGCGGTAAATATTAGATGAGTGACAGCCCTTGTGTCGAGGGAGATTAAATATTAAATGAGTGACAGTCTTTGTGCCGGGGGAGATTAAATATTAGAGATACAGCCTTTGAGGCGGAAGGAAAAAATATTCGATGAGTTATAGTCCTTGGGGTGGAAGGACTAAATATTAGATGAGTGACCGTCATTGAGGTTGAATTACTAAATATTGGATGGGTGACAGCCCTTGACGTGGAGGGACTAAATAATAGATGAGTGACAGGCCTTGCGGTGGAAGGGCTAAATATTAGATGGGTAACATGTCTTGAGGTGGAAGGACTAAATATTAGATGAGTGACAGGCCTTGAGGTGGAAGGACTAAATATTAGACGAGTAACAGCCCTTGACGTGGAGGGACTACATATTAGATGAGTGACAGACCTTGAGGTGGAAGGACTAAATATTAGACAAGTAACAGTCCTTAATGTGGAAGGACTAAATATTAGATGAGTGACAGTCCTTGTGTCGGGGAGAGTAAACATTAAAAAAGTGACAACCATTAAGTGGCGGAGATCAAACAGTAGGTGAGTGACAACCATTAAGTGGCGGAGATCAAACAGTAGATGTGTGACAACCATTAAGTGGCGGAGATCAAACAGTAGGTGTGTGACAGCCAGTAAGTGGCGGAGATCAAACAGTAGATGAGTGACAACCATTAAGTGGCGGAGATCAAACAGTAGATGAGTGACAACCAGTAGGTGGCGGAGATCACACAGTAGATGAGTGACAACCATTAAGTGGCGGAGATCAAACAGTAGATGAGTGACAGCCAGTAAGTGGCGGAGATCAAACAGTAGATGAGTGACAACCATTAAGTGGCGGAGATCAAACAGTAGATGAGTGACAGCCATGAAGTGGCGGAGATCAAACAGTAAATGAGTGACAACCATTAAGTGGCAGAGATCAAACAGTAGATGAGTGACAACCATTAAGTGGCGGAGATCAAACAGTAGGTGAGTGACAACCATTAAGTGGCAGAGATCAAACAGTAGATGAGGACAACCATTAAGTGGCGGAGATCAAACAGTAGATGAGTGACAACCATTAAGTGGCAGAGATCAAACAGAAGATGAGTGACAACCAGTAAGTGGCGGAGATCAAACAGTAGATGAGTGACAGCCAGTAAGTGGCGGAGATCAAACAGTAGATGAGGACAACCATTAAGTGGCGGAGATCAAACAGTAGGTGAGTGACAACCAGTAAGTGGCGGAGATCAAACAGTAGATGAGTGACAACCAGTAAGGTGGCGGAGATCAAACAGTAGATGAGTGACAAGCCAGTAAGTGGCGGAGATCAAACAGTAGATGAGTGACAGCCAGTAAGTGGCGGAGATCAAACAGTAGATGAGTGACAACCAGTAAGTGGCGGAGATCAAACAGTAGATGAGTGACAAGCCATTAAGTGGCGGAGATCAAACAGTAGATGAGTGACAACCATTAAGTGGCGGAGATCAAACAGTAGATGAGTGACAACCATTAAGTGGCGGAGATCAAACAGTAGATGAGGACAACCATTAAGTGGCGGAGATCAAACAGTAGATGAGTGACAACCATTAAGTGGCGGAGATCAAACAGTAGATGAGGACAACCATTAAGTGGCGGAGATCAAACAGTAGATGAGTGACAACCAGTAAGTGGCGGAGATCAAACAGTAGATGAGTGACAGCCATTAAGTGGCGGAGATCAAACAGTAGATGAGTGACAACCATTAAGTGGCGGAGATCAAACAGTAGATGAGTGACAACCATTAAGTGGCGGAGATCAAACAGTAGGATGAGTGACAACCATTAAGTGGCGGAGATCAAACAGTAGATGAGTGACAACCATTATGTGGCGAAGATCAAACAGTAGATGAGTGACAACCATTAAGTGGCGGAGATCAAACAGTAGATGAGTGACAACCATTAAGTGGCGGAGATCAAACAGTAGATGAGTGACAACCATTAAGTGGCGGAGATCAAACAGTAGGTGAGTGACAACCATTAAGTGGCGGAGATCAAACAGTAGATGAGTGACAACCATTAAGTGGCGGAGATCAAACAGTAGATGAGTGACAACCATTAAGTGGCAGGAGATCAAACAGTAGATGAGTGACAACCATTAAGTGGCGGAGATCAAACAGTAGATGAGTGACAACCATTAAGTGGCGGAGATCAAACAGTAAGATGAGTGACAACCAGTAAGTGGCGGAGATCAAACAGTAGATGAGTGACAGTCAGTAAGTGGCGGAGATCAAACAGTAGATGAGGACAACCATTAAGTGGCGGAGATCAAACAGTAGGTGAGTGACAACCATTAAGTGGCGGAGATCAAACAGTAGATGAGGACAACCATTAGGTGGCGGAGATCAAACAGTAGATGAGTGACAACCAGTAAGTGGCGGAGATCAAACAGTAGATGAGTGACAGCCAGTAAGTGGCGGAGATCAAACAGTAGATGAGTGACAACCATTAAGTGGCGGAGATCAAACAGTAGATGAGTGACAACCATTAACTGGCGGAGATCAAACAGTAGGTGAGGACAACCATTAAGTGGCGGAGATCAAACAGTAGGTGAGTGACAACCATTAAGTGGCGGAGATCAAACAGTAGATGAGTGACAACCATTAAGTGGCGGAGATCAAACAGTAGATTAGTGACAACCATTAAGTGGCGGAGATCAAACAGTAGGTGAGGACAACCATTAAGTGGCGGAGATCAAACAGTAGATGAGTGACAGCCATTAAGTGGCGGAGATCAAACAGTAGGTGAGGACAACCATTAAGTGGCGGAGATCAAACAGTAGATGAGTGACAACCATTAAGTGGCGAAGATCAAACAGTAGATGAGTGACAACCATTAAGTGGCGGAGATCAAACAGTAGATGAGTGACAACCATTAAGTGGCGGAGATCAAACAGTAGATGAGTGACAACCATTAAGTGGCGGAGATCAAACAGTAAATGAGTGACAGCCAGTAGGTGGCGGAGATCAGTAGATGAGTGACAACCATTAAGTGGCGGAGATCAGTAGATGAGTGACAACCATTAAATGGCGGAGATTAAACAGTAGATGAGTGACAGCCAGTAAGTGGCGGAGATCAAACAGTAGATGAGTGACAGCCAGTAAGTGGCGGAGATCAAACAGTAGATGAGTGACAACCATTAAGTGGCGGAGATCAAACAGTAGATGAGTGACAACCATTAAGTGGCGGAGATCAAACAGTAGATGAGTGACAACCATTAAGTGGCGGAGATCAAACAGTAGATGAGTGACAACCATTAAGTGGCGGAGATCAAGCAGTAGATGGGTGACAACCATTAAGTGGCGGAGATCAAACAGTAGATGAGTGACAACCATTAAGTGGCGGGTATCAAGCAGTAGATGAGTGACAACCATTAAGTGGCGGAGATCAAACAGTAGGTGAGTGACAACCATTAAGTGGCGGAGATCAAACAGTAGATGGGTGACAACCATTAAGTGGCGGAGATCAAACAGTAGATGAGTGACAACCATTAAGTGGCGGAGATCAAACAGTAGATGGGTGACAACCATTAAGTGGCGGAGATCAAATAGTAGATGAGTGACAACCATTAATTGGCGGGTATCAAGCAGTAGATGAGTGACAACCATTAAGTGGCGGAGATCAAACAGTAGATGAGTGACAACCAGTAGGTGGCGGAGATCAAACAGTAGATGAGTGACAACCATTAAGTGGCGGGAGATCAAACAGTAGATGAGTGACAACCATTAGTGGCGGAGATCAAACAGTAGATGAGTGACAACCATTAAGTGGCGGAGATCAAACAGTAGATGAGTGACAGCCATTAAGTGGCGGAGATCAAACAGTAGATGAGTGACAACCATTAAGTGGCAGAGATAAAACAGTAGATGAGTGACAACCATTAAGTGGCGGAGATCAAACAGTAGATGAGTGACAACCATTAAGTGGCGGAGATCAAACAGTAGATGAGTGACAACCATTAAGTGGCGGAGATCAAACAGTAGGTGAGTGACAACCATTAAGTGGCAGAGATCAAACAGTAGATGAGTGAACAACCATTAAGTGGCGGAGATCAAACAGTAGATGAGTGACAACCATTAAGTGGCAGAGATCACACAGAAGATGAGTGACAACCAGTAAGTGGCGGAGATCAAACAGTAGATGAGTGACAGTCAGTAAGTGGCGGAGATCAAACAGTAGATGAGGACAACCATTAAGTGGCGGAGATCAAACAGTAGGTGAGTGACAACCATTAAGTGGCGGAGATCAAACAGTAGATGAGGACAACCATTAGGTGGCATAGATCAAACAGTAGATGAGTGACAACCAGTAAGTGGCGGAGATCAAACAGTAGATGAGTGACAGCCAGTAAGTGGCGGAGATCAAACAGTAGATGAGTGACAACCATTAAGTGGCGGAGATCAAACAGTAGATGAGTGACAACCATTAACTGGCGGAGATCAAAACAGTAGGTGAGGACAACCATTAAGTGGCGGAGATCAAACAGTAGGTGAGTGACAACATTAAGTGGCGGAGATCAAACAGTAGATGAGTGACAACCATTAAGTGGCGGAGATCAAACAGTAGATTAGTGACAACCATTAAGTGGCGGAGATCAAACAGTAGGTGAGGACAACCATTAAGTGGCGGAGATCAAACAGTAGATGAGTGACAGCCATTAAGTGGCGGAGATCAAACAGTAGAGTGAGGACAACCATTAAGTGGCGGAGATCAAACAGTAGATGAGTGACAACCATTAAGTGGCAAGAGATCAAACAGTAGATGAGTGACAACCATTAAGTGGCGGAGATCAAACAGTAGATGAGTGACAACCATTAAGTGGCGGAGATCAAACAGTAGATGAGTGGACAACCATTAAGTGGCGGAGATCAAACAGTAATGATGACAGCCATAGGTGGCGGAGATCAGTAGATGGAGTGACAAACCATTAAGTGGCGGAGATCAAGTAGATGAGTGACAACCATTAATGGCGGAGATTAAAACAGTAGATGAGTGACAGCCAGTAAGTGGCGGAGATCAAACAGTAGATGAGTGACAGCCAGTAAGTGGCGGAGATCAAACAGTAGATGAGTGACAACCATTAAGTGGCGGAGATCAAACAGTAGATGAGTGACAACCATTAAGTGGCGGAGATCAAACAGTAGATGAGTGACAACCATTAAGTGGCGGAGATCAAACAGTAGATGAGTGACAACCATTAAGTGGCGGAGATCAAGCAGTAGATGAGTGACAACCATTAAGTGGCGGAGATCAACAGTAGATGAGTGACACCATTAAGTGGCGGGTATCAAGCAGTAGATGAGTGACAACCATTAAGTGGCGGAGATCAAACAGTAGGTGAGTGACAACCATTAAGTGGCGGAGATCAAACAGTAGATGGGTGACAACCATTAAGTGGCGGAGATCAAACAGTAGATGAGTGACAACCATTAAGTGGCGGAGATCAAACAGTAGATGGGTGACAACCATTAAGTGGCGGAGATCAAATAGTAGATGAGTGACAACCATTAATTGGCGGGTATCAAGCAGTAGATGAGTGACAACCATTAAGTGGCGGAGATCAAACAGTAGATGAGTGACAACCATTAAGTGGCGGAGATCAAACAGTAGATGGGTGACACCATTAAGTGGCGGAGATCAAACAGTAGATGAGTGACAACCATTAAGTGGCGGAGATCAAACAGTAGATGAGTGACAACCATTAAGTGGCGGAGATCAAACAGTAGATGAGGACAACCATTAAGTGGCGGAGATCAAACAGTAGATGAGTGACAACCATTAAGTGCGGAGATCAAACAGTAGATGGGTGCAACCATTAAGTGGCGGAGATCAAACAGTAGATGAGTGACAACCATTAAGTGGCGGAGTATCAAGCAGTAGATGAGTGACAACCATTAAGTGGCGGAGATCAAACAGTAGATGAGTGACAACCATTAAGTGGCGGAGATCAAACAGTAGATGGGTGACAACCATTAAGTGGCGGAGATCAAACAGTAGATGAGTGACAACCATTAAGTGGCGGAGATCAAACAGTAGATGAGGACAACCATTAAGTGGCGGAGATCAAACAGTAAATGAGTGACAACCATTAAGTGGCGGAGATCAAACAGTAGATGAGTGACAACCATTAAGTGGCGGAGATCAAACAGTAGATGGGTGACAACCAGTAAGTGGCAGAGATCAAACAGTAGGTGAGTGACAACCATTAAGTGGCGGAGATCAAACAGTAGATGAGTGACAACCATTAAGTGGCAGAGATCACACAGAAGATGAGTGACAACCAGTAAGTGGCGGAGATCAAACAGTAGATGAGTGACAGTCAGTAAGTGGCGGAGATCAAACAGTAGATGAGGACAACCATTAAGTGGCGGAGATCAAACAGTAGGTGAGTGACAACCATTAAGTGGCGGAGATCAAACAGTAGATGAGGACAACCATTAGGTGGCATAGATCAAACAGTAGATGAGTGACAACCAGTAAGTGGCGGAGATCAAAACAGTAGATGAGTGACAGCCAGTAAGTGGCGGAGATCAAACAGTAGATGAGTGACAACCATTAGTTGGCGGAGATCAAACAGTAGATGAGTGACAACCATTAACTGGCGGAGATCAAACAGTAGGTGAGGACAACCATTAAGTGGCGGAGATCAAACAGTATGTGAGTGACAACCATTAAGTGGCGGAGATCAAACAGTAGATGAGTGACAACCATTAAGTGGCGGAGATCAACAGTAGATTAGTGACAACCATTAAGTGGCGGAGATCAAACAGTAGGTGAGGACAACCATTAAGTGGCGGAGATCAAACAGTAGATGAGTGACAGCCATTAAGTGCGGAGATCAAACAGTAGGTGAGGACAACCATTAAGTGGCGGAGATCAACAGTAGATGAGTGACAACCATTAAGTGGCAAGATCAACAGTAGATGAGTGACAACCATTAAGTGGGCGGAGATCAAACAGTAGATGAGTGACAACCATTAAGTGGCGGAGATCAAACAGTAGATGAGTGACAACCATTAAGTGGCGGAGATCAAACAGTAAATGAGTGACAGCCAGTAGGTGGCGGAGATCAGTAGATGAGTGACAACCATTAAGTGGCG
The DNA here is from genome assembly GCA_014155875.1 of Cepaea nemoralis. NCBI lineage: Eukaryota > Metazoa > Mollusca > Gastropoda > Stylommatophora > Helicidae > Cepaea > Cepaea nemoralis. The sequence continues at coordinate 5,401 of JACEFZ010026357.1, read as the reverse complement.
AAGATCAGTAGATGAGTGACAACCATAAATGGCGGAGATTAAACAGTAGATGAGTGACAGCCAGTAAGTGGCGGAGATCAAACAGTAGATGAGTGACAGCCAGTAAGTGGCGGAGATCAAACAGTAGATGAGTGACAACCATTAAGTGGCGGAGATCAAACAGTAGATGAGTGACAACCATTAAGTGGCGGAGATCAAACAGTAGATGAGTGACAACCATTAAGTGGCGGAGATCAAACAGTAGATGAGTGACAACCATTAAGTGGCGGAGATCAAGCAGTAGATGGGTGACAACCATTAAGTGGCGGGAGATCAAACAGTAGATGAGTGACAACCATTAAGTGGCGGAGATCAAACAGTAGATGGTGACAACCATTAAGTGGCGGAGATCAAATAGTAGATGAGTGACAACCATTAATTGGCGGGTATCAAGCAGTAGATGAGTGACAACCATTAAGTGGCGGAGATCAAACAGTAGATGAGTGACAACCATTAAGTGGCGGAGATCAAACAGTAGATGGGTGACAACCATTAAGTGGCGGAGATCAAACAGTAGATGAGTGACAACCATTAAGTGGCGGAGATCAAACAGTAGATGAGTGACAACCATTAAGTGGCGGAGATCAAACAGTAGATGAGGACAACCATTAGTGGCGGAGATCAAACAGTAGATGAGTGACAACCATTAAGTGGCGGAGATCAAACAGTAGATGAGTGACAACCATTAGTGGCGGAGATCAAACAGTAGATGATTGACAACCATTAAGTGGCGGAGATCAAACAGTAGATGAGTGACAACCATTAAGTGGCGGGTATCAAGCAGTAGATGAGTGACAACCATTAAGTGTCGGAGATCAAACAGTAGATGAGTGACAACCATTAAGTGGCGGAGATCAAACAGTAGATGGGTGACAACCATTAAGTGGCGGAGATCAAACAGTAGATGAGTGACAACCATTAAGTGGCGGAGATCAAACAGTAGATGAGGACAACCATTAAGTGGCGGAGATCAAACAGTAAATGAGTGACAACCATTAAGTGGCGGAGATCAAACAGTAGATGAGTGACAACCATTAAGTGGCGGAGATCAAACAGTAGATGGGTGACAACCAGTAAGTGGCAGAGATCTAACAGTAGGTGAGTGACAACCATTAAGTGGCGGAGATCAAACAGTAGATGAGTGACAACCATTAAGTGGCGGAGATCAAACAGTAGATGGGTGACAACCATTAAGTGGCGGAGATCAAACAGTAGATGAGGAACAACCATTAAGTGGCGGATATCAAACAGTAGATGAGTGACAACCATTAAGTGGCGGAGATCAAACAGTAGATGAGGACAACCATTAAGTGGCGGAGATCAAACAGTAGATGAGGACAACCATTAAGTGGCGGAGATCAAACAGTAGATGAGTGACGGCCATTAAGTGGCGGAGATCAAACAGTAGGTGAGGACAACCATTAAGTGGCGGAGATCAAACAGTAGGTGTGTGACAGCCAGTAAGTGGCGGAGATCAAACAGTAGATGAGTGACAACCATTAAGTGGCGGAGATCAAACAGTAGGTTTGTGACAGCCAGTAAGTGGCGGAGATCAAACAGTAGATGAGTGACAACCATTAAGTGGCGGAGATCAAACAGTAGATGGGTGACAACCATTAAGTCTGTCTCTTATACACATCTTTAAGTGGCGGAGATCAAATAGTAGATGAGTGACAACCATTAAGTGGCGGGTATCAAGCAGTAGATGAGTGACAATCATTAAGTGGAGGAGATCAAACAGTAGATGAGTGACAACCATTAAGTGGCGGAGATCAACAGTAGATGGGTGACAACCATTAAGTGGCGGAGATCAAACAGTAGATGAGTGACAACCATTTAGTGGCGGAGATCAAACAGTAGATGAGTGACAACCATTAAGTGGCGGAGATCAAACAGTAGATGAGGACAACCATTAAGTGGCGGAGATCAAACAGTAGATGAGTGACAACCATTAAGTGGCGGAGATCAAACAGTAGATGAGGACAACATAGTGTATTTACCGACTTATTTGTGGGCGTCCTGGGTATTTATATACTGACTGTGTGGTCCTACTAGGTAATTATACTGACTGTGTGGTCGTCCTAGGTAAATATACTGACTGTATGGGTGTCCTAGGTAAATATACTGACTGTGTGGGTGTCCTGGATAACTATACTTACTGTATGAGTGTCCTGGGTAACTATACTGACTGTGTGGTTGTCCTGGGTAACTATACTGACTGTGTGGGTGTCCTGGATAACTATACTGACTGTGTGGGTGTTCTAGGTAAATATACTGACTGTGTGGTGGTCCTGGGTAAATATACTGACTATGTGGGTGTCCTAGGTAAATATACTGACTGTCTGGGTGTCCTAGGTAAATATACTGACTGTGTGGTCGTCCTGGGTAAATATACTGACTGTGTGGGTGTCCTGGGTAACTATACTGACTAAATGGTCGTCCTGGGTAACTATACTGACCATGTGGTCGTCCTGGGTAACTATACTGACTGTGTGGTCGTCCTGGGTAACTATACTGACTGTGTGGGTGTCCTAGGTAAATATACTGACTGTCTGGGTGTCCTAGGTAAATATACTGACTATGTGGGTGTCCTAGGTAAATATACTGACTGTGTGGGTGCCCTATGTAACTATACTGATTGTGTGATCGTACTGGGTAACTATACTGACTGTGTGGGTGTGCTAGGTAAATATACTGACTGTGTGGGTGTCCTATGTAACTATACTGACTATGTGGGTGTCCTAGGTAAATATCAGTGCAGATATACATGGAATTAGAGAGAGCAGCACAAGATGGGCAGCTATGGAGGGGATTGCACGAGAAGCTGCACGGCCACCCACAGACTGACATAGTTGTTGATGATAAAATGGGATGACGATTTTGGATAATGGTGACGATGATATTAATGATGCTGATAATGATGGTGATGATATTGATTATGGTGAGGATGATATTCATGATGATGATGATGATGATGATGATGATGATGGTGGTGGTGATATTGATGATGATGATGGTGATGTTTCTACTGAAGATGATGCATGGATGGATGGATGCATGCATGGATGGAGGATGCATGGATGGAGGGATGGAGGGATGGATGGAGGGAAATGGATGCATGCATGGATGGATGGAGGAGGGATCATGCATGCATGGATGGATGGATGCCTGGGTAATGCAGGGAGGATGGAGCTGGATGGATGGATGGATGCATGGAGGGATGGATGGATGCATGGATGAAAGGGATGCAGGATGCAGGGATGCAATTGTGTGTAATAGGGAAATTCTGTGATATATATGTCTCCGTCTATACTTTAGGTAATGTCACCCCAGAATACACCTCCCCCCTGTACTGTCCCAGAAAGCATGCTTGTGTCCTTTTCCAATTTCCTTATCCAGATTTTGGGTGAATATAAAATACACACACAGGACATCACTGAAACACAGCATTTTTTTTTTTTTTGGCTTTGGTTGTTTTGGATTTTTTCTTGGCCCCCCAAAAGTTTTTTAAAGGGTTCCCCAAGGGAAAATTTGCCCCAAAATTTTTTTGGTTTTTTTTAAAATTTCCCCCGGACCGGGGGGGCTCCCCTTTTACCCAAAAAAAAAAAAAAAAAAAAAAAAAAAAACGTTTTTTTCAAAAAACCAAAAAAAGAACCCAAAAAATTAAAATTTGGTTTTTTTGCCCTGGGCCCCAAATTTTCCCCGGGGGGTTTTTGGGCCCTTTGGGGCCCTTTTTTTTTTTTTTTTTGTTTTAAAAAAAAAAAAAATTTTTTTTAAAAAAAAAAAAAAGAATGAATTTTAAATTTTTTAAAAAATTTTAATATTATTTTTTTCCTCCATCAAAATTGCCAAGGCCGTACGGGGGGCGGCCCAGTTTTTCCCATCTACCCGTCAAAAGAGGAAACATATAATTTAAAATAAAAATAAATTATTTAATATTTTAAAAATTTATAAAAAAAAAATATATATAATATAGTACCGGAAACGGGGGCGGTATACTTTTACTCTTTCACCAGTTGCCGTATATATATATAATATTTATAATATATATTTTATATATAATATTTTAAAAATATATAGATTATAATATATATATAAAATATTTATAAAATTTTAGGGCACTGGTGAACGAGTAAGGGCGGTATGCCCGGGCCCCGTTTCCGGATGGCCTATGGTTTGGTATATTATATTAATTTATATTTTATATATATTTTATATATATTTTATATTTTCATTATATATAAATGTATCTGTGTCGGTGAGATGGCAGAACTTTACCGCCCACGCTTCCGGGCAGGCATTATGGATGGAGGTATAAGGTAAAACCTTTCCTCCGGGCCAAAGGATAAAATCCCTTTCCCGTGAACTGCTTACCGCGGTTTGAAAACAGCAGAAACCATTTTAAACAAAATATAGGCCTTTTTTAAAATTTTGGTTTTAACCGGGTTTTTAAAAAATTTTCAATGGAAAATTTTACGGAACGTAAATTGCCAAGACATCAAACAGCAAAAAGCTTTGTTTACAGTGATGTCCTGTGTGGGGTTTTAATTATTCACAATATCTGGATAAGGAATTAAAAATGGACACAAGCATGCTTTCGGGGACAGCTACAGGGGAGGTGTATTCGGGATGACAAAATAAGTATAGAGGGAGACATTATATCACAGAATTAACATATTACACACAATTGCATCCTGCATCCATGCACCTTTCATCCATGCATCCCCCTTCCATCCATGCACCCATCCATCCATCCATGCATCCACCATCCATGCATCTACCCTTGCATCCACCACCCATGCATGCATGCTCCATCCATCCATCCACCCAGGCATGCATCCATCCTCCATCCATCCATCATCCATCCCCCATGCATCCATCCATCCATGCATGCTCCTCCATCCCTGCATCTCTTCAGTAGCATCATCAAAATCATCATCATAATATCACCACCCCATCATCAGCATCATCATCATCATCCTCATCTGAATATCTCCTCACCATAACAATATCACACCATCATTATCAGCATCATTAATATCTCGTCCCCATTATCAGATCGTCATCGCCATTATCATCATCATCAATTTGTCAGTCTGGGGGCTGGCCGTGCAGCTTCTCGTGAATCCCCTCCATACCTGCCCATCTTGGCTGCTCTTTTAATTTCCATTTTATATCTGCACTGATATTTACCTAGGACACCCACATAGCCCAGTATAGTTACATAGGACACCCACACAGTCAGTATATTTACCTAGCACACCCACCCCAGTCATATAGTTCCCCCCGTACATCAACAATCAATAGTTACATAGGGCACCCACACAGTAAAGTATATTTACCTAGGAACCCCCATAGTCAG
>JACEFZ010026356.1:925000-930573 GCA_014155875.1 Cepaea nemoralis | reverse complement strand
CAGCACAAGCTTATAAAGCCTAAAGGTAAATGGTTCCATGTATGACGTACAGGGCAAGATGTGTGTGAGCAAAATCGACTGACAAGCGACAGAAACAGAACGTTTAGGGCATGCAGGGAGAAAAATCGGGAGCAATCCACCGTGGTGGAGTTAGAGTGGCCGAAATGCTGGTAGATAAAGCGTAGTGCTGTAAGGAGATGGCAAAATGCCAAGAAGAACAGAGCTGGTCATCCTAGTCCCTGCTTGCACTTAGAAAGAGAGATGCACACAAAAGTAAGCTATTTCAAAAAACTGGTCAAGGTGGTTAAAAGCGAAAAATGGGCAGAGGTGTGTCAAAGAGTAAGCACAGACAAGTCACTGAAATTGTTCTGGCGACTACATAAAAGCATGAGTCGGGGTAGTCAAGAATAAGAGCATTTCTGACTTCCAAGGTGCTGACCTCATCTGGCAGAGGACTGATGAGGACAAGGGCAAAGCCCTCTTTGAACGCTACCTTGAGCAGAGCAACCAGACAGACATGGGAGGCCGGAATCTGGCCAAGGAGGTCACCTCAGACAGATGCAAGGCCCAGAACACTTCGGATGAAGACACAGTGACAGTGAAAGAAATCAAGGCTGTGCTTCGACGATCAAAAAACAGTGCTCCAGGTCCTGATGGCATAAGATACGACGACATAAATAGGTGTACCGACAATGAGCTAGAGAAACTAGCAGACATGTACAACAACAGTATAGGGAGTGCTAGCATCAAGGAGGAATGGTTACATAGCTATCTGATTCCCTTGCCGAAGCCTGACAAAGACCACAAAAAAATTCAGGGATATCGAATTATAACCATGCAGAATACAGTAGGCAAGCTGCTGGAGAAGGTAATTGCCAGGAAAATATCAAGCCAACTAGAGAGGCAAGGTGTTTTCCCACCTACCCTGGGTGGGTACCGTCCAAAAAGAGAAACCTGGACCAATGCAGCAGTCTTTGCCCATGATGTCTATGAAGGTTTCCACTCAGGCACTGAAACTGTTGCTGCAGCGATTGATCTTGAGGACGCATACAACAGAGTACCACTGGATTTTTTAATGTTTCAGCTTCTTGAACTAAACGTAAGTCCATTCCTCCTTAGTTGGATCGCTGCAGCCCTCTTCCAACGGAAAGTAGTTTTTAGATGTGGCAGTTGGACTTCGGAACCAACAACAATATATCCTGGCCTACCACAGGGATCACCATTATCTCCGGTACTGTTCAACGCCTACACAGTGAGAATCACCAGTGAGCAGATCACTGGACCTGGCAGGACATTGTCATATGCCGATGATGTTTTAGTGTATCGTCAGGGTAAGGATAGAGAGGAGGTTGCTGTGGAACTACAAACCGAACTCAATCGCATAAGTACTTGGTGTGATGAAGCTGGGGCAATGGTCAACCCAACAAAGGCAACAGTGACTTGGTTCTCGTTGAATAATCATATTGTCAACAATCCAACACCAACTGTAATGCTGTGTTCAGAGACGGTGGAAAGAACGCAGGCAATGAATTACCTGGGGATACGGTTTGATCGAAGCCTTGCTTATAATGTGCACATAGACCAGGTGATAACAAAGGCCAAGCGGGGCTTGGCAGCGATGCGGGTGATGGCGGCAGCAAACTGTGAGCAGCGCCATCTATGTCTTCTGTACGAGGGGCTGGTCATGTCTGTTTTGGAGTATGCAATGGCAATCCTGACTCTCAGCCATAAGCAGATAGAAAGGATGGAAAGGATACAGAATGAAGCTATGCGCATTATTCTTGGATGTACAAGAGATACAGCATGCAGGGCGATGCGCTACCTTCTTGATTTTCCAACCATTGAAGAGAGAATGCAAGTTTGCAGGGCACGCGCCTACCTCAGAATTAACGCAAACACACAGCATCCACTGCATAGTGAAATTAGGAAGGTGAAGGGCAGCAGGTTAAAAAGAGGACGGTCGTGGATGGGTCAAGCCGAAGACATTCTTCAACAGGTGTGTTCACTTGAGGACTTAGAACCTGGCGAGGAGTGGGTGCAAGTGCCAACAGACTTCTGCACATCCTTTTCAGTTTGCATCCAACTAGATAGAAAATGCAGACAAGAAAATCCGGCTGCTGTGGAGGCTGAAGTACAAGCGTTGATTTTCGAGAATTCGCTAGACAGTGACGCGGTCATCTACACAGATGGGTCGGTCGTCCGACATGTGAGAAGCTCATGGGCCTTTACAGCTCGGGCCGGAGGGAGAATTGTGAAGGAGGACTCTGGTGCTTTCACTGAAACCACAAGTAGCCTGACCATGGAAGTCATGGCAGTAAGTAAAGCAATAACATGGCTCGAGACACAGACATTCACTAGGGCTTGTTTCCTTAGCGACTCAATGAACATGATCAAGAGGATAGAGGAGGGGTCGATCCGAAGAGAATGGTTGCTGCCTCTGGAGCGGTCTCGGCTGGCAAAGATTAGTTTCATCTTCGTGCCAGGTCATGCGGGAGTACAAGGAAATGAGCGGGCTGACAAGCTCGCAGGTGAGGCTACTGTGGAGGGCGGACGCGCCATGGACCAGGCTGACATTCTGAATGCTCTACGAGAAGTGAGACTTTTGCAAGAACCAAGTGATGACTGTGAATCTACAACAATGGCCAGACTGCGAGAGCAGCAAATTAAAAGAGGGGTGGCCAAACAAGAACACTACGCAGGAAGCCAAAGAAGATTGATAAACCAACACAGAACTGGCGTCGTTAGCCGCTACACGCTGCGGGATTTGCTGAGGAGGGGATCCGAGCACTTATGGACTGAATGGTCCGATGTGCAACGAGGATGATCTAACTAACTAACAATGGTGACGACACGTTATACAGGGTGATGTCTAGACAATAAACCAATGTTGTTTGTACATCAAGAATGATGATGACCATTCATTTCATCCGTGAGTTCTAAGATGACTGATAAGACCTATTTTGGCTCGAAATGTTCTTTGAAAATGTGGGCAAAGATTGCTTGACGTTCCAGGAGGAGGATCTCCTGCAGTGGTTTTTCTGTCCTGCCTTTTCTTCACAGATCTTGTAGTCCTGGTTGCTTCACAAGTGACTGCACCCTTATGTAATGATGCACGCTACGAATTACGGTCTTTAGCAGCAGTCTCCCAGGTGTCAAGACGAATTCCAAAAGCTTTCAGAGAGATTTTCAGAGTGTCTTTAAAGCTTTTCCCCTGGCCGCCTTAGGAGCGTTTACCACAAAAAAGCTCGCTGCAAAAAATTCGTTTAGGGAGCCGGTGATCTGGCATACGAGTTAAGTGACCAGCACAGCAAATCAATCTGATTCTTCATTAGTAGAGTGTGGATACTGGGCATGGACGCTCTTTCTAGAATCAGTGTCAGAGATCTTGTCTTGACATGTAATCTTCAATAGCTTCCTAATGCAGACTGTGTGGAAGTGGTTTAATTTCCTAGCATGTCGCTGATAAACAGTCCAGGTTTCACAAGCATATAGCAGTGTGGATAATACAACTGTTTTATAGACTCTCAGCTTGGATATAATAAACAAATATATACAATATATTTATATAAATATATACAAAAAACAAATAATACTAGGGTGACGGCACGTTATACAGGATGATGTATAGATAATAAACAAATAACACAATGATGACGGCACGTTATACAGGATGATGTCTAGATAATAAACATAAAATACCACGTTGATAGCAAGTTATAAAAGATGAACATCTTTTTCCTACCACACTGGTTGGTGACGCTGTTGTGGACCTGGTTACTGTCCGCACACTGACATCCACAGTTATTGATTCTTACAGCGTTGCTGGGACATTCTTGCGAGCATACTGCAGGAACCAGGAGATTGTGTTGGCACCATTAGTTAACATCGACACAATCATAATTACTATCATCAGAATAACCAATATTATCACCTTCATCATAGAAACCACTTTCATCGCCACTATCACCACCACAATCACCACGACCACTACCGAGATAAGCTTACCATACAGCGTATCATTACCACTACGCCAGTAACATAAAGAGTTATGACTACCACCACCACTTTAATAACATAAAACTACTACAGCCATCACATTAATAACATATACAATTACTTCAACCACCACGCTATTCATTCCTACAGAAAAAATAATCTTCCACATCACCTCCGCTCCACCCCCACTACCACTATTATTACCAGTACAAACGTCATTATCATAACGACCTCCAGTACATCTACTGTTACCACTACTACTATTATCACAAGTGCAAACAGCATCATCATCATCACCACCTCTGTTACATCAACCACCATCACTACTATTACCACTATAAACATTATCATCATCACCAACTCCGCTCCATCTACCACAGCCACTACCACTACTATTACTAAAAACAAACATCATCATCATCTTCACCACCTCCACTCCATTCACGACCACAATAACTACTACTATTACCAGCAGAATAATCTTCGTCTTTATCACCATTATTACAAACAGATCAACACCACTATCATCATCACGACTACAGCCACGAAAGCAACACTCACTATCATCACATCATCATCACAACTGCCAGCAGTCATCATAATCATCATCATCAGCATAAACATCATCATCAAAATAATCACATCGCTACTAAGAAAACCACAATGTTCAATAACATTATCATCATCCCCATCGTAAAAAGAATGTCAACGACCTAATGTCCAAAGGTATATTAGATCTTATCCATGCCTTGGGACCTCAAGGGTATACTATGCTGGCGTAAAAATTTAATAGATCATCTGGCACTCGATGGGTGACATATCAATATGGTGCCAGCCGTTTTTACATCCATAACATTTTATGGTATCCATCTTTGGCTCAGTAGAACTGGAAATCCAGATCAGTTAGAACAACAAGATTATTCCTTTCATGCATTGTCTAGATACTAAACAGATAACTCCATGCTGAAGGCAAGTTATACAGGATGATGTCTAGATAATAAACAGATACCACTATGTTGATGACAAGTTATAAAGGGTGATGCTAGATAATAAATAGATAAAACAGTGTTGATGACTAGTTATAAAGGATGATGGCTAGTTATAAAGGACGATGTCTAGATAATAAATATATAGCGCCTTGTTGATGGCAAGTTATAAATGATGATGTCTAGATAATAAACAGGTAACACCGTGCTGATGGCAAGTTATAAAGGATGATGTCTAGATAATAAACAGATAGGACCGTGCTGATGGCAAGTTATAAAGGATGAACATTATGTCCTCACCACACTGGGTGTTGACGTCAAAGTGCAGGACCCTCTCCACGCCTTTTGACGTATGAGCCATATGGTTTATAGTTTCATTGACCAAACTAGATAATAGATGTGGTAAATATCGCACTGACAGCTTTTACTTCCCATAACATTTTCAGGTACCAGCCTCAGACTGGGTGACACTAAAGACCATGCCATTCTGATTACGTAAAGTAATGTGTGGATAGTAAACAGATAACGCTATCTTGATAGCAGAATATAACGGATGATAATCGTGTTCTTACCACATTGGTTGCTGAAGCT
>JACEFZ010026356.1:907500-920000 GCA_014155875.1 Cepaea nemoralis | reverse complement strand
CACTAATATGACATTTACCACCACCACACTACAGTTATCACCAGTATATCATCAATATCATAATCGATGTTATCAATTTCCATTTGTGCCGTCAAGCGTCGTGGGGAGAAATAGTTACCGTTACAGCGTCAAGTAGGTGCACTGGATATGTCATTCCGTGTGATCGTACAATGTTTTTGATGTCGTTAAGTCATGTTCTGTGCTCGAGTGTCCTTTTGTCCTCGAAGCAGAACTTTTTTGTTTGTTTTGGATGTAGCGCCAAAGCTGGTAGTTGATGGTGTGGCATTCTAACTAGACGGCCGAACCATTTGATCTTCAGGCTTTCATTAAATGTGACACAAGGTGTTGTTCCAATTGTCTTACTCGGTGTCTAATAGTTAAGTTGGTAGCTCTCCTCAAGTATCTTATTTCGTTTGTGTTGATTTTACTTAAGTGTGATTTAGATAATGTCCAAGTTTGACATTGGCTGCATATGGTTGGTGTGAATTTGTTATGTGTTATTTAGGTTTGCAAACGTAGGTATATTTTGATGCTTCAGTGTCGGTGATAGTTGATATAAAAACGCACTTGATTTTTGTCATCTGATTTAAATTTGTTCTGCCACCTTCTGTGACAATTTTCCCTAGATATTTAAATTCTTCAGCTTGCTTAAAAAGATGTCAATTGCTACGAGAAAAAGAGTGTTGAGGTGATATTAGACTCTGTAACTTTTGTATGAATGTGAAGCGTGGACAATGAGCAGACAAGCTGAAAAATATCTGATGGCTGTGGAAATGTGGTTTCAGAGGAGAATGCAAAGAATATCATGGACATACAGGAAAACAAACAACCAAGTCCTACAAGAAACAAACGAAAATCGTAAACTTATTAGAGAAATTAGATGTAGACAGTATAATGTTTTGGACATGTTATGAGAAGAAATAAATTAGAGAACCGGGTGACAACTGGCAAGATCGAAGGGAAGAGAACAAAGGGAAGACAGAGAAGTAAATCCTTGATGACTTGACCACGTGGCTTGGTCGTGACAAGAACACTGAGCTGCTCCACGACTCTGGTGATCGAATGAAATAGCAAATTATGACCGCAAACGCTTATCGGCATAGCACATTATGGATGAAAGGAACTTGCTTCTAAGGTGAATTATTTATCAGTATATAGTTATCATGACTTCATGTATCATCTTTATCATCATCATCATCTTCACTACCATAACCACTACCATCATCATCATCATCATCATCATCATCTTAACTACAACAACTATCATCATCATCATTTTCACTACCACAACCACTATCATCACCATCATCTTCACTATCACAACCACTATCATCATCATCATCCCCACTACCACAAACATTATCATCACCATCATCTTCACTACCACAACCACTATCATCACCATCATCTTCACTACCACAACTACTATCATCCTCATCATCATCTTCACTATCACTACCATCATCATCATCATCATCTTCACTGTCACAACCACTATCATCCTCATCTTCACTACCACTACCACAACCACTATCATCACCATCATCTTCACTATCACAAACACTATCACCATCAACATCATCTTCACTATCACAAACACTATCACCATCAACATCATCTTCATTATCATAATCACAATCATCACCATCATCTTCATTAACACAAAAAGTATTATCATCATCATTCTTTACTACCACAGCCACTATCATCATCATCTTCACTACCACAAACACTATCATCATCATCATCATCATCATCATATTCACCACCATAACCACTATCATCTCCATCATCTTCACTACAAAAGCCACTTTCATTAAAATTACCACAACCTGATTTTCCATTGTCGCCGTCATCGACACTACCAATGCCTCTATTATCGCCAGTCAGTTATATAAAAGTAAGCTGAATCCCCCTCAACACTCATTCGTCCCAATATTCATTGGTATATTTGGACTTTTTTGGGGTGGGGGTGGGGGGATGTTCTAGGCATCTATACGTTCAGTAGTTTATGATTGCTTTCTGAACGCCCGACGCTCATACAATTATTACGAACAAACGCAAGGCGGTCAGTTTCCAAATCGCCTGCAGCTGATATCGAATGTGGTATGCAGGATTACGAATCGCGTTCGCTAAACCTTGGCAATACTCACCGGCTTTATATTAAATATATGAATGCATTTAAACAAAACAATAAGAAACTGTAAACATACAAAGAATGAAAATGAACTATTGTTCCTACCACACTGGTTGCTGAAGGTGTTGTAGACCTGGTTACTGTCCACACACTGACATCCACAGTTGCTGATTCTTCGTGCGTTGCTGGGACATTGTACGGCGCATACTTCACCCACTGGATAATTGGGTTTGTGTGATTAGATACATGTATTTGTCACCATCATCATTATCATATCTATCACCACAATCGTCATTATCATTATCATAACTATTAGCGTAATCAACACAATCGTCATTATCATAATAATAACCATCCCCACAATCAACGCAATCGCCATCAGCATTATTATCATTCCCATTCCCATCAACACCACCGCTACAGACACAGTCATCATCCTCATCATTATCATAACCATCACCACAACCAACACAGTCGTCATCATCATTATCCAAGCCCTTCCCACCAACATCACAACCAATACAAGCGTCATCATCATCATCATCATCATCACCATCATCACTCCCAAGAACACCACCTCTACAGATACAATATCCATCATAAAGTCTCAGTCTTATTAACTTACTAAATTACTGCGAGCATCAGTGGTGCAGTAGCTAGCACGCGTGGATGTAGACCCCGTGGTCATGTGTTCGAATCCTCATAGATAGAGAATGTTTACAGTTGACCCGGGCTCCTAGTTTGTCCAAACATATCATGAGTTGAGTTGAACCGACCTCACAGTACTAGCTACATTCACATACGTGCTCCGTCCTCATCTTCAACAACCAGTGTAGAGTCTCAATACTAATAGTAGTCGGCTCTGTGGCGAAAGTATTACGAATGCAATTCGTAATCCCGCATACCGCGAACACAGATGCGGACGATTTAGAAGCAGACCGCCTTGCATTGCTTTCTATATAATGGTATGTGTGCCGTTTTTCAGTAAGCAATAGCAAATTCCTAAACGTAAACTAGCCCAGGAATCACAAACAGCAAAAAGAATACTGGAGGTGACCGCTACGTCCTGTTGAGATTAGGTATGCAACTTTTTAACCAGCTACAGTCCGAACATGTCGCCATCTGGAATTTCCCCGAAGTACTGAGTATTAGTCAACAATATAAAATGACACAAAGTAGTGCAGCTTTACATAACAGATTTACGACACAAACAGGACTGTTGCGGCGATTAGCCTTCATCAGCGAACAAACACATTCACAAACACAACATATAGTCAAGGAGATCTCCTGTGACTACATCAAAAGGTGACGACAGGACGAGAAGAACAAAAGGATGAAAAAATGAAGCAATGAAGAGAAAATGAGAATTGAAAAAAATGTTCATACTTACCCCACAGTTGCGATCTGTGAGTAACTCAGAATATCTCCTGATGTATTCTTTTTATACCCAACCGACGGAGTAAGATGGAGGATGATGGCGGGGTGATAGGTGTTACGGTTCAGTGAGCACATTGAAAGAAGGGGGGGGGCGGAGGCAGGAGGGCATGGACGGCAACCGGTCTGGTGAGGGTATCTGAGCAATCTCAGTGGATGTACTGACGAAGCATGAGTGGGCGCAAGCATGATGGTGGTACTAACCAAAACCACATGATATATATGTTATTATGAGGCGGGTCCTAAAGTCAGGGTGGACTGATATGCGTGAGCGCACATACATACATATACACCGCTCAAGACATTCATACACTATGTTGTCATTTTATATTGTTTACATTTTCACATCTCTACCGCAGTTCCACCCAATTTTATTCTATTCACATTTGAGTATTAGTCAGAACCGCTAAATAGTAAAAATAGATACCAGAAAATGTCATTGTAAGTAATGACGGCTGGCGTTGTATTGATGAGATCACCTATCAAGTACTGGGCGTATTTAAAAGCACGGGGCTAGCATCGTATACTTTACAGGACGTTGCAGTCAACCCCAGTATTTTTAGCTGTTTGCGATTTCTTGGTAAGCTTACGTTCAGGATTTGCCATTGCTTTCTGAACGACCGGCACTCATACCTTTGTATGGGAAACCAACGCAAAGCGGTCTGCTTCCATATCGCCCGCAACTGTGTTTCGAACACGGTATGCGGAATTACAAACTGTGTCCGTAACTCCTTCGCCACAGAGCCGGCGAACAAGGAACACTTTACTATTCTATTCTACTAACTTACTATTATGGCGGCGGCCTTATACATGGATGCGCGTGTTTGCGGTTGGTTTTGTCTGGACTACTGTCTGTTCCACTTTTCTACTGGGGCAGTCAGGAGTTTTTTTTATTTGGTGTGATTCTTCTGTTCTGCAATTAATTTTCCAATGCGTGGTACATAGCATCCCTTGTGGTGTGTAGATGACTGCTTTCTTGTCCCGTGCCACTTGCGCTAACATCTTCCGCCTTCGAGGGTTGAGGTTTCTGTTCTGGATTTCTCTTACCATAGGTAGATTGCCCTCCAGGGATTGTGGACTCTGCCTGTCCACATTTTCTGTCAATTTTTGTTTGCCATAGTCTTAGCCTTCCGCAAAGCAGATTTTTGAGTTATGTTTAGGCACAGGTGCGGAGCATTATGGGATGACCCGTTGCCGTTATGCTGGAACTGTCACTAATGACTAAGTTTGAAGTAACTTGCGGTTTTTAAATAAACAGTACACATTTGAATGCTACATTATAGAAACAAAACAGACAATGCTCTTACCACACTGGTTGCTGAAGCTGTTGTAGACCTGGGTAATGTCCACACACTGGCATCCACAGTTGTTGATTCTTCGTGCGCTGCTGGGACATTCTTGAGGACATCCGAGAAGTACTGCAACATTTTAGACGGTGTAATAAACAGATAAGAAGCTCTGGATTTAACCTCAAGTCAAACATGCTTTAAGGCGCTTGAATGCCGGCCGTGTGGTCATGTGTTTTAATTCTCTTTTAAGAGCGTTTAAAAAAAAGGCTCTGAAGGCGACCTAGCTTAAAATGCTTGCTTACTTGTGTTCGCTGGCTGTGATCTCCAGCGTGGAAGTCCTGTATGTCGGATGAAGACATCCTGTTGTCCAACATCAGTGTGATGTCATACCAGGACTGAGAATTGCGTGAGTATCCGTTGTCCCATGTCTGGCTTATTGGTGTGAAGACTGGTGGTTCCTCGCCGTACAGGCAGATACTCTCCGACTTCGGAGGAATCAACGATCCTACTGACTTTAGCCAGGACCCCAAAGCGACCTGTTGCCCAGGACGCTCGGCGAGGACGCGTCAATAGGTCTTGGCCAGTATAGAACCCAGCCCTGGTGCCTTGGAAACACCTCTGCGTCCCAAGCTTACAATAATTAACAAGAAATGTCCTTGGAAGTAATGGGTAATGGCGGAAGAAGTGATACTGACTACTACATCCCACGAGCGTCCACTGATCTGGAAAATGGGTCACGGGATTTCCCGGTACCCATATTTAGCGAGGCCAACTTGGAAACAGAGGTCAGTTTTAAGAATTCGAATCTGCCTGGGCTATGTAGACATGATATACATTTCTTGACAAGCCTATATTGTTGTTTACCAATGATCTGTTGTCTGTTTTCCTTCTAGTCTTTCAAGTTGTAATTATGAGTGGAAGTTGGTTGAAATGGTTTCTAAGGAGGAATAGATGGATGAGGAGGAGACGTACACGGAGAAGAAAGAGAAGTTAAACAGTTAAAGAAAAATAAGAGGCTAGGAGGACGAAACGGGAAGACGATGGGAAAACATAATAATCATATATTGGAGGAAGAGATGAAGAGGAAGAAGAGGAAGAACCTGACGAAGGAGAAGGAGGACGAGAATAATAATAATAATAATAATAATAATAATAATAATAATAATAATAATAATAATAATAATAATAAGAAGAAGAAGAAGAAGAAGAAGAAGAAGAAGAAGAAGAAGAAGAAGAAGAAGAAGAAGAAGAAGACGAACGAACTAAAGAACGAACTTTATTTTCAAAGGGTTAAGAATTGGACACGCAGGCCCGTCTAACATTCTGCCCTTCTATCACTCTCTTTCATACATTATTTCATTCACACATCATTCAAGGCTAGAAGAAGAAGAAGAAGAAGAAGAAGAAGAAGAAGAAGAAGAAGAAGAAGAAGAAGAAGAAGAAGAAGAAGAAGAAGAAGAAGAAGAAGAAGAAGAAGAAGAAGAAAAAGAAGAAGAAGAAGAAGAAGAAGAAGAAGAAGAAGAAGAAGAAGAAGAAGAAGAAGAAGAAGAAGAAGAAGAAGAAGAGAAAAGCTCATGTTTTATAGATTATCAGATTATATAGAGAATTTGGCCAATGTATCCCACAACGATGCACTTAAATAAGCAGAAATCAATGCTTTTCAAACGAAGTGCAAGAACAGGCAATTTAACGAAGTATTTACCAAAACGTTCTGATATTCTTATATGACAGAAAATAAGATAAAGAAGTACTTAAACTGTTAGGTGACAGAACTAAGATATAGAAGTACTAACATGAGGTATTTAAACTGTTAGGCGACAGAACTAACACTGAGATAAAGAAGTACTCACATGCGGTACTGAAACTATTAGGTGACAGAACTAACACTAATCTCTAGAAGTACTTACATGAGGTACTTATGCTGTTAGGTAACAAAGCTAAGATAAAAACGTACTGACTTGATGTACTTAAACTGTTAGGTGACAGAACTAACACTAAAATAAAGACATACTTAAACTGTTATGCGGCAGAACTAAGATAAAGAAGTACTTACTTAAGGTACTTAAAGTCTTAGATGATAGAACTAAGTTGCAGAAGTACTTAAACTATTATGTAATAGAATTAACACGGCATTATCTTACATGAGGTACTTAAACTGTTAGGTGATAGAACTAATATAAAGAGGTACTTACATGAAGTACCTAAACTGTTAGGTGACAGAACTATGATAAAGAGGTACTTAAACTGTTTGGTGACAGAACTAAGATAAAGTACATACATGATGTACTTAAACTGTTAGGTGACAGAACTAGGATAAATAAATACCAACACGAGGTACTAAAACTGTTAGGTAATGGAACTAAAAGAAAGTACTTGCAAGAGCTACAAAAAATAAATTCGCTTAAGAGTCGACAGGGTAGACTTCATTGCACCAGGTGTTATCCCATATGGCTCGGTCTCTTTCCGCAGCGCGTGCTGCCGAAAGCGTCGCAAACAGCACGAACTCCGTAGCTCCAGCGACGACCCGAGAGTCTTCAAAATATGCACTCGTGAACAGAAGGACGCGGCCTGGAATCGAACCCACAACCTTCGGAACCCGAGTCAGATGGCTTGACCACTTTGCCACGGAGACTTCCTTACAAGAGCTACAAAAACTCCTTTGTGAGATAACTAAGAAGTAAGCTTTAGTCTCAAGAACAACTGATGAACATGAAACAAAGTACGCGAGTAGCAAACTTACCACATGCATTCGTGCTTGCATTGTAAACAAGCGATGTATCCCAGCACACGCAACCACATTGATCTGTTTGTCTGGCGTTATTTGGGCAGGCTCGTGGACAATCTGACGTGGAAGAATGGGAAACAATGATACTGCATACTGTATTTAGCTTCCTGTCAAGCAAACATGCCATACGCTGAGATACACAGTAACAAAAACTAGTTTATTCAGCCCCCCCCCCCCCCCTCCCAGCAAGCAATCATGCCACAAGCTAAGATAAACAGTAACATAAACTAGTTTATTCAGCCGCCTATCGAGTCATTCGCCGAGATAAACAGTAACTCAAACTAATTTATTCAGCTCGCCAGCGAGCAATCACGCTACTCGCTGAGATAAACAGTAACAAAAGCTAATTTATTAATTTCCCCCCATGGGTATTGGTTCGAGTCTCTTGAAAATCTACTTCAACTTCTGTCCTTCTGTTTTTGCTATCAAGCAGAGAGGAGGTATGTGCCATTAACTGCCTTTTGCTTGTCTTGTTGCTTGCGCAGGCGTATTTGATTTCAAAGTGGGATGCATCGAGCCAAAGGTTGGAATAAACAGTACTTACCAGCTACACGCTGACTGACATCTTTATGTAGAGTCAGTGCACAGAGCGATTAAACAACAACTACCCACCCAACTGTGGAATGCCATGGACAGACAGAAAAACCAATGACCAAGTCTTATAAGAAACAAATTAAAACAGTAAACTGATTAGAGAAATTAGACGGAGACAGTCACACTTTTTTGGCCACGATATGAGAAGAAATGCATTGGAGAACTTGGTGACAACTGCAAGGTCGATGGGAAGACACCAAGGGGAAGACAGAGAAGTAAATACCCATGTAGAATGGCCACGTGGTATGGTCGAGATAAGAACACAGAGCTGATCCAAGACTCAAGTGATCGCGTGAGACGGTGATACATGACCGCCGACGCTTATTGGTAAAGCACACGATGAATGAATGACCCATCCAACATCTCGGGCACCTAAAATACTAACGTTTGTTGAAGGAGTACCCAACATATGCAGCCAGAGAACAGTATTTTGGCCTACTCTCGCTCCAACTGAAGGCAATCTCTTTGAAAATGTCAGCAAACTCAAGTTGAAATCGCACTGAAGACATGAAACTCACAGTCTTCAAGAGAATTCACAACAAACCAACCAAATAAACACGCAACGAACTAACAAACATCCATGCAATCATCCAATAAATCACCCAACAAACCAAGTAACTAAACACCCAATCGATCACTTGACAAACCAAGCAACAAACCAACCATTCAAGCAACCAAACGAGCAACAAACCAACCATCCAACAAGCCAACCGAAATAAACCACCCGACCATTAACCAACCAACTACATAAAAACAAAAACACCAACAGGCTAAGTATCAAGTATCAATTCAGTCATCCACCAAACCCAGCATCCAACCATTCAACAAAGCAAGCATCTAAACATTTAACTAGCCAGCTATTCAGACAGACAAATACAGACTTGGAGTACATTAGGCGAGGAGAGGAGTGGATCAGAGTGCCAGTGGAGCAGTCAAGACTTGTGCAGAGTTATAATCACATTGAGCCAGGAGTGCAGGGAGTGGCCAGCAGAGGCCACGGAAGTGGAAATCCAGCAACTAATTCACGTTAATGCTCGCCCGGTGATGTGATTATCTACACAGATGGATTGGTGTTGAGAGGTAGTAGAAGTGCCTAGGGTTTCTTGGCAAAGGTCGACGTTTGGTGCAGAAGAGCCTGGCATATGATACCACAACATCTAGCTTAAGAATGGAGGTGGAGGCAGGCATTGCAGCTTTCCGCTGGATGGAGAATACGACACACACACACACACACACACACACACACACACACACACACACACACACACACACACACACACCGTGATTGTAACTGACTCAGAAAGCATGCTGAGTAGGGTGAGGACAGGCAAGCTTCGTGCCGAGTGGCTTGCTTCGCCTCGGAAGTCACGGGTGGCAAGCATCGTCTGGATATTTTCTCCGGGGCATGCTGGTGTGCTGGGGAATGAACAGGCAGACAGATTGGCCTACTCTGCAAAACTTGGTGGAGTATTGATGCATAATAAGGCAGACGTGGTTGCGGCCTTGTGGGAGCACGTGTACACCTCGGAGGAGCAAATGGATCACCATGGTCTGGCAAGAATGCGACAGCGTGGAGTGACGAGGAGATCTGGCCGATGCTCGACGCTTAGAGGATAGGCGAGACGCACACATAATCAGATTGCTACTGGTACTATTGGGGTTGGGACTCTTCGCTGGCATCTGAGGATGGGGACGGAGCGCTTATGGGAATGCCCCGAATGCTGTGATATCGGTTCCTAAATCAACCAATCAATCAATCAGATACAGACTGACAGTTAAAACTAAAACCACACCGCCATCAAAATCACAGAACAAATGTCCCTTATATAATTACCACATGTCCTTGTTGCCTCGTTATAGTTCCTCCCATCTAAGCACACACAAGTACAGCCACTGCCACGATATGCGTTAGCGGGACATTGCAGTATGCAACCACTTTTGTCCGTTCTCACTGTGGGATAATAGTATCGGATAAAATATTCAACACGCAGTGTAGAACTTTGTTTTAGTTGCATGTTCTTTGTAAGACGGTGTGATCAACCCCAAACACAGGCTGATTTTCTTGGCAATTTTACGTTCAGAGTTTGCCATTACCAAACCTGACGCAACACATTGTGCTGCCGGCTTCGGGGACAACATCTCAAGCCTTATCTTAGTGAGATAGAATCCAGCCTAAAGACTAAATGCTATGTCACGGCAGACAAGGTCCTAAGCCGTGGTCGGCAGTTGGTCTAGGATGGAAGCTCCGACAGGTGGGCAGTTAGAGCATGGCTGTGCTGATCCGGCAGCTTCTGCAGCGTCTTGTTCCAGATGTATTGATGTTACCTTTCCTCTGAAGATAACTAGGCAGGTCGAGAAAGGGGTCATTCTGCATGAGCAACACATGGTTTCTAAATCCAGCCCAGACTTTGTGCTAAGGAGAAGTTATAATGTCCTTTTTTTAAAGCACAATAACTATCGTCTGTCAGGATGGCATGATGTCATTATGTGTAGCTTTCCCTTGCTTCCTGAAAGAGAAATCAACGTTGAAGTCAAACTACCCAGTGTAGGGGCTGAACCCCTTTCATTGGAGTCAGCGCACTGCAAGTGTAAGTGCACAAAGGCCAGCCTTCTTCTTCTTCTTCTTCTTCTTCTTCTTCTTCTTCTTCTTCTTCTTCTTCTTCTTCTTCTTCTTCTTCTTCTTCTCCCCCTTCTTCTGCTCTCATCGCTGCATTCCAGAAAATGACAAGTTTATTATGGATTAAGCCATATTACCTAATGAAAGAAGGAAAGTGCAGACATATTACTAGTTTTGTTGTGAATCTTGCAGTGAATCTTGGAATGTGAATGAACAAATTACGAAATGCTTAGAAGCAACAAAGATGTCGTTCCTGAGACACATGTTGCTACTACTTTGGACTGCAAGAGTAACTAAATATGATTATCTGGAACAGGATAATGAAAGTAGAACATTATAAACAACTATAAGACATAGGCAGACAGCATTCTTTGGTCATGCGAGGAGAAACAAGGCATTGGAGAACATCGTGACAACGGGAAAGTTCAGTGATAAAAGAGATAGAGGTAGACTAAGAGAAATGATGCTGGATGGATTGAGACGGTGGCATGGAGGAATATCATCAACATAGTTGATCCAGAACATAAAGGACTAAGATCTGCGGAGAGACATGATCGACTACATTTGGCAGGGCATATGGTAATTATAGGTGTAAATGTTTTATTAAGGACTGGAATGCGTACTGTACAAGCATCACTTACCGTATACCTAATGTATGGCTACGTAGAATTATGTTCTCCCAGTGCATATATTTAAATATGTCTGCATTAAGTTCTGTTTATGGATAATACAAATTATATATGCAAACTTTAAGTACGGTTGTTGTGAAAAATATATTCTATTTGCCTATTTTGAGTTCTGTCCATTAAGTCAATGTATTTGAGTATTTAAGAACTGTAATAGATTTATTTACAAAGTCAGATGTAGAATAGCCAAGGGCCAAGGGGCCAAGGGGTTAGAAGCTTTCTCCGTTAATCCCGAATACTCTCGTGGTTGACATGAGCGCACGAGAATTAGAAGTAGTTCCAGTCGCGCCAGTGACTTATGAGAGTATGGAGCCGGTCGCTCAGAAAGACATGCTGATGACCGTAATCTAGCCTAGGAATCAACATACAGCTGAAAGATGCTGGTGTTGACCGCAATATCCTGAAACAGGATGGAAACGCGGAAAAAAAAAAGATGTAGAATAGCCCGAGCAAAGGCAGCATATCACAAGTTGAGGATTATTCTTTCCAACGTATCTGTGGTAATCGAGAAGAGGAACAAAGTTCTTAAGAGCTATATTGATCCAATCCTGACGTGCAGAAATGAATAATTGACATGTAGTAGACAAGTGATGAATTATGTGGAAGTTGAGACGATGTGGTTTTACATAAGAAGGGTGATAACGCCGTGGACGGATAAAAAGAACAATGAAGATATCTTAAAAGAAGTTAACTCACAAAGAGAACGGTTATTCGCCTAATAAGTAGACAGTCCACATTCTTTGGGCATGTCATGAGAAGGGGAAAGCTGGAGTATGTCGTCACAACCGGAAAGTTGGAGGGCAAGCGATTCAGGGGAAAACCAAGAGAGATGCTGGACAGTTTGACCTCATGCATGGAGGAACATCAGTATCAGAATGATTGCCAGTACATAATACAGAAGTCTGTGGACAGTCATGATCACCAACGCCCGACGACATGGACCATAAAAATAAGAACA